>JACEFZ010024498.1:0-25319 GCA_014155875.1 Cepaea nemoralis
GATTTCAAAAAAACGGTTTTGGTTTGGGGCCCATATCTGTTATTATCCCTGTTTCTGAAATTATAAGATATTGAAATGTGTTTTTTGTTAATATTTTTGTTGTAATGAAATATATAAAATCGATGAGCGTTAAAGAAATACTGGCACCTTGCCGTTTTGACGGGCGATAGTTTGTTACATTGTGCTTCTAAAACGGAATAATAACTATAACCAGACAACGGATGGAGTTATACCTCTCCATAGCACAAAGCCTGGGTTTAATTGTAGAGACTGTGTGTTTTAATTGCAAGAAGCGCCTAAGACGCATGACATATGGTGTTGGTGACTCATCGCAGCCGAGTTATGGGTTGTGATATGGTTAGGATTGCGTTAGGATACTTTCTTAGGCGCTCGTCTCCCCTCGTAGATGACAGAGGTTCACCAGAGTTCACGGACCTCGTAGCCCCGCTAGAATCTAGCCAGAATCCAACCAGAATCACAAATGATACTCTTTCGTGGGGTCGTTTTCTGGATGTAATATTTCGTCCTAGGAGATTACCCCCTTCGTTTCCAACCGTTAATATTATTAATCGCTATCTTGGTCTTCTAGTTTTTCGCGCTTATCCGGTAACGTTAGATGTCTAATCCATTATCTAACGCTCAGGCATGAGTATAACACCCTTTTCCTATTGTGTGAAAACCCTTGCCATTCAGCACCAACATCTGCTAATTAGGGACGGTGGCACTTCCAGGGTCCCTCCGTCCCGGACCATAAATATAATCCCCATATCCCAAATATACCACAACAACGCGTACATGAGCCTTCTCTTACTTCACTATATCAGTATTACCCCTTGTACACATCTCGGACACAACTGACAAGACGAGACAGAAAATACGGGATGACAGAAAAGTAATAGCAGTATCTCCATCTACTACTAGAAGATCGTTTCCCATTCTACAGACAGACATATCTGTCACCCAGGGGGAGAGAACTATATTCAGTGTAGAGAAGCACTAGTTCATTTTCCGTCTATTTCTGGCTGATTTATTTCCCTTTGAAAGAACGCACAACCTGTCTCTCATGTTGACGCTGTTAGTTTATTTTTGTCATTCTCACAGCCAATTTCGCCATATTTTTGTTGTTGTTCCTTATATAATTCATCCCCAATTTTCACAATATATCACTCTATCTCGCAATAGCACAGGGCTACCACGCTTGCCAGCCGATCTGGTGAGCATGTGTTTGAAGCACCATCCAAGCGGAGATGTTTTTAATTGAACTTCAGATCAAATTCAGACTTAAATGTGTATCAGAAGATGCTATAGGAAATAAAAGCGATCAGCTTGATACTGACCACATCACCAGTCTTTAGCTGATTGCTCTTTAAATAAATGAGGACAGCATCATATACAAGGAGAGTTCGTGATTTAATATCACACGTTACAGCAGAAGAATGGTACAGACAAACTACGAGCTTACCTCAACGCAAAAGAATAGTGAAAATCACAACTTATATCGATTGATTGATTGATTGATTTAGGAACCGACATCACAGCATTCGGGACATTCCCATAAGTGCTCCGTCCCCATCCTCAGCAGCCAGCGAAGAGTTCCAACACTAATAGTTCCAGTAGCAATCTGATTATATGTCCGTCTCGCCTTTCCTCCGAACGCCGAGCGCCGAGCGTCGGCCAGATCCCCTCGTCACACCTAGCTGTCTCATTCTTACCAGACTATGGTGATCCATCTGCTCCTCCGAGGTGTACACGTGCTCCCACAAGGCCGGAACCACGTCTGCCTTGTCATGCATCAATACTCCACCAAGTTTTGCCGAGCCAGCCAATCTGTCCGCCTGTTCATTCCCCAGCACACCGGCACGCCCAGGAGAAAAGATCCAGGTGATGCTTACTACCCGTGACCTCCGAAGCGAAGCAAGCCACTCTGCACGAAGCTTGCCTGTTCTCACTCTTCTCAGCATGCTTTCTGAGTCAGTTACAATCAAAATGTGTGTATGTATCGTGTTTTCTATCCAGCGGAAAGCTGCACTGACCGCCTCCTCCATTCTTAAGCTAGATGTAGTGTTATCATACGCCAGGCTCTCCTGCACCAAACGCCGACCATTAGTTTTTGCCAAGAACCCCCAGGCACTTCTCCTACCTCTCAACACTGACCCATCCGTGTAGATAATAACAACTTATATCTTAACATAGCAACAACAAAAACAAAAAACAAAAGACAAAACAAAAAATAACATTATGGATACATATAAAACTAATATGGAGAAAGAAATATATGTTAATGAGGAACCATTGGAGGTGGTGGGAAATATTGATTATCTTGGGTCATTAATTACCAACAATGGTGACACAATGAAAGAAATTAAAAGACGAATGCCCATTGCTCTTCGAAAACTAAACCAACTGAATAACTTGCGGCGTGTGACAGACAGAACTACAAAAATTATATTTTTAAAAGCATGCATCTTTCCCATTGCAACATACGGCTTTAAGACCTGGACACTTACTAAACAAGCTGAACAGCGAATAAATGCCTTTTAATATAAATTTTACAGACGGGTTCTAAGAATAGCTTGGATACAGAAAAGAACAATTAAATCTACACGACAAGATCTAAATATTGAAGAAGGCTGGCTACTAAAGACTATAAAACAAAGAAAATTGAAATATTTTGGTCACTTGAAACGTCACGAAAGTTTGGAGAGAACAATAATGGAGGGGTATATGTCCGGGAAGAGAGGAAGAAGAAAGCCAAAGAGGAGATGGGTGCAGGAAGACGCAGATGATCTTTAGATGTGTGTATTGGACGCGGGACATATTGCTTATGAGCGAGAAGTTTTCCGGAAGGTTGTTATGGGAGAGAGGTTCTGCAAAGGACATGCTACTGAATGAATGGATGAATGAATGAATGAATGAATGAATGAATGAATGAATGAATGAATGAATGAATGAATGAATGAATGAATGAATGAATGAATGAATGAATGAATGACCGCAGCCGTTACATTTCTCTGACATGTGTCCAGGCTTTCACAGATAGTGAAAGACGTCCGACTAACCAAAGAATCATCACACTAACCAAATCCGAGGTATGTTTAGCTGAGAACTTTATCGCACTAGTACTTCAACTTCCTCTGGTGTCCGTGGCGTGGTGAGAATATTCCACACACTATTCTGTTGGACTTAAATGCTTACTTCTGATCCTTGATTTGGGGACGTAAATTACAAGTACCTCTCATGGCGAGGGACAGTGAGAATAGCGAAAGCCAACCCTCACCCAAAATCAGACGATTGGACTCAGTAATAGCGGTAACTACCAGCAGTAGCCCTTGTGAGGATTACGCTGGAGTTCAATGCGACTGTTCAAAATATGTAATAAAATAATGAATACATTGAACAACTAGCCGTCTCCTTGGCCGAGGCGTTAGCAGCTTTCTCCGTAACCCCGAATACTCTCGTGGTTGACGTGAGCGCACGAGAATTGGAAGTGGTTCGAGTCGCGCCAGTGACTTACGAGAGTATGGAGCCGGTCGCTCAGAAAGTCTTGGCGTGCTGATGAGCGTAATCTAGCCTAGGAATCAACATACAGCTGAAATATGCTGGTGTTGACCGCAATATTCTGAAACAGGATGGAAACGCGGGGGGAAAAAAAAAACAATTGAACAACACGTATTACTGATTACTCAAAAGAGTCTATTGCAACTACTATGATTATTCAGAAGAGTCAATTACAACTATTATGATTATTCAAAAGAGTCTATTGCAACTACTATGATTATTCAAAAGAGTCTATTGAAACTACTAGTAGTAGCCTATGTGTAGACTACGTTTGATTTCAAAGGGAGTGAAATTAAAATAAAATGATGAATACGTTCAACCATTATTGGCACTTCGACACAAGGGGAGAGTAATAGACAAGATATTTCGGGGGACGCAAAGCAACGACGAAAGATTTTAGAAACGAAGAAGCAGAAGAAGAAGAAGAAGAAGAAGAAGAAGAAGAAGAAGAAGAAGAAGAAGAAGAAGAAGAAGAAGAAGAAGAAGAAGAAGAGGAGGAGGAGGAGGAGAAGAAGAAGAAGAAGAAGAAGAAGAAGAAGAAGAAGAAGAAGAAGAAGAAGAAGAAGAAGAAGAAGAAGAAGAAGAAGAAGAAGAAGAAGAAGAAGAAGAGGAGGAGGAGGAGGAGAAGAAGAAGAAGAAGAAGAAGAAGAAGAAGAAGAAGAAGAAGAAGAAGAAGAAGAAGAAGAAGAAGAAGAAGAAGAAGAAGAAGAAGGGAAGTCCCGGTATCTCAGACACAATTTCCGCTAACACCATCATTTTCTCCTTATCTCCGCCAACAGCATTGTCCCTTCTGTCAATCAATCGTCCCACTTTATTTTCTCCTTCTGTCTAGGGTCGCCGTATCGACGCTACAATCTGGCCGGAGCAAGCAGCCCTAAACCGTCTTAATATCCCCTCATATCCCAGGGGCCAGTTTTATTAAACGACTCTGAGATATCTGGGGTAGATATGGCACCAGTCTCTGCTCCTTTGGTGTCATCGAGGGTGGTGATGGGTCGTATATGCCATGATATTATCGTTCTGGGAATGTCGAGGGTATCTTTTCTTCCTTTCAGAATTCGTCAGGCGAGAAATATACTAGACAAACTATTAAACCGGCTATTTGAATATAATTTACAATTCTGTGTTCGATTCTGAATATCTTATTACACTCGGAGGGTTCGTGTTTTGTTTGGTTGGTTGGCAGATTGGTCGATGGATTGGCTGGTTGGTCGTTCGTTCGGTTGATAGGTTGACTGACCGGCTGGCTGGCTGGTTGACTGATCGGTCATCTGGTTGGTATGTTAGCCGGTTAGTTTATTAACTGGTTGGTCCATTTCTTGGTTTGGTTTGATGCTCGGTTGATATGTTATTCTGGTGGTCGATTGGTTGTTAGGTTGGTTGGGTGGTTTGTTGATTAGTTGTTTTTTTTTAAACTGATCTATTGATTTATCGGATGATTGATAGGTCGGATGAGTGGTTGGTTGGCTGTGTATCATGTGGAAGAATGAGCATTAGCTCTGATTAATTCCAGTGTTCTGTCTTTCTAGTCATTGACAAGGGCTGTATATATCCAAGTGAGATTGGAAACGACTACTACTACAACAACAATAACTACTACTACTACTACTACTACTACTACTACTACTACTACTACTACTACTACTACTACTACTACTACAACAACAATAACTACTACTACTACTACTACTGCTGCTGCTATTGCTGCTAATAATAATAATAATAATAATAATAATAATAATAGTGGTGGTGGTGGTGGTGGTTGTGGTGATGGTGGTGGTGGTGCTGCTGCTGCTGCTGCTGCTGCTGCTACTACTACTACTACTACTTCTAGTAGTAGTTGTTGCAGCAGCAGCAGCAGCAGCAGCAGCAGCAGTAGTAGTAGTAGTAGTAGTAGTAGTAGTAGTAGTAGTAGTAGTAGTAGTAGTAGTAGTAGTAGTAGTAGTAGTAGTAGTAGTAGTAGTAGTAGTAGTTCGTCTTCTTACATATGGTGTTTTTCATGCAATAATATATTTGACAATTACACCACCAGGTGTGTTTTCGTAATGCTTTTCTCCTAAGAAGGATCGAACACACGACCACCGGTTTACAAGACCAGTGCTCTAGCCACTGATGCATCGTCAGGTGAGTTCTCATGTCAATTACATAACTACGTGAGTTCTCATGTCGCTTAAACCGTCAGGTTAGTTCTCGTGATGACTACACAACCAGGCGAGTTCTCGTGGCGATTACACAACCAGGTGAGTTCTCGTGATTATTACATCGTCAGGTAGGTTTTCATGATGATTACATCGCCAGGTTAAGTTAACTCTCGTAGTTATCACACAACCAGGTGAGCTCTCGTGATTATTACATCGCCAGGTGAGTTTTCATGATGATTACATCTCCAGGTGGGTTTTCATGATGATTACATCGCCAGGTGGGTTTTCATGATGATTACATCGCCAGGTGGGTTTTCATGATGATTACATCGCCAGGTGGGATTTCATAATGATTACATTGCCAGGTGGGTTTTCATGATGATTACATCATCAGGGGTGTTTTTATGATGATTAGATCGCCAGGTTAATTCTCGTAGTGATTACACAACCAGGTGAGTTCTCGTGATCATTACATCGCCAGGTAGGTTTTGATGATGATTACATCGCCAGGTTAATTCTCGTAGTGATTACACAACCAGGTGATTTCTCGTGGTGATTACGCAACCAAGTTAGTTCTCTTCGTGATTACACAACCAAGTAAATTCACTTGGTGATTACATAACCACGTGAGTTCTCGTGATTATTAAATCGCCAGGTAGGTTCTCATGATGATTACATCGCAAGGTGAGTTCTTGTGGGGATTACATCCCCAAGTGAGTTCTCGTGGTGATTACGGAACCAAGTAAGTTCTCTTCGTGATTAAACATCCAAGTAAGTTCATTTGGTGATTATATAACCAGGTGAGTTCTCGTGATTATTACATCGCCAGGTAGGTTCTCGTGATGATTACATCGCCAGATCGGTTCTCATGATGATTACATCGCCAGATCGGTTCTCATGGTCGGAGAGGAGAGTCGGCAGGAGAGTTCTCGAGATGATTACATTGCCAGGTGAGTTCTCGTGGTGAATACATCGCCAGGTGAGTTCTTGTGGTGATTACATCCCCAAGTGAGTTCTTGTGATTACATCCCCAAGTGAGTTCTTGTGATTACATCCCCAAGTGAGTTCTCGTGGTGAATACATCGCCAGGTGAGTTCTCGTGGTGATTACATCCCCAGGTGAATTCTCATGGTGATTATATCACCAGGCGAGTTCTCGAAATGATTACACAACCAGGTGAGTTCACGTGGTAATTGCATCGGCATTAGGTTCTCATGATAAGTACACCGCCAGATTAGTTCTCGAGGTGATTACAACACCAGGTTAGCTGTGGTGATTACATCGCCAGGTGAGCTCTCATGGTGATTAAACCAGAAGGTGAGTTCTTGTAATGATTACACCACCACGTTAGTTTTCATGTCGACTAAACCGCTAAGTGAGTTGTGAATCTCTCTTTACTTTCACACACAGCTAGGAGTCCAGTGTTGATTGAATGGAGCAGTATAGTTTTCCTACCTCTTGAACATGTTCAGCAGTTTCTTTGCTTCGTTCACACATGCACATTGTGAATCATACATAAGAAGCCTGTCTTCCCAGTAAATCATACCTGTTTGACCCCGATATCTAACCCCAAGCGTAATTCCATTTTATTAAGATTCTAATGTTGACAGTTTATCAGAACGTATAGGTGCTAAACCGATATGGCTATTCCTGTTGGAGATAAGCTAGATCTCACTAATGTATTCTGTTGTTGATGCGTTCCTTGTGTCAATGTGCAGATATTATACATTGACGGATTCCTTTATACAACTGTATATTACATAATTATAAGTGCGGCTTGTGGGATACGACTGCATCACCAACCAACTGTTCCATAAAAATGTTTGTTTAGCACCATAAACCCAAGGCGTCTTAATGCGCGTGAAAAGGGCCGTTACATTCAAATGTATGGGCATGTCAATCGCGATAACATACCACTGCTACTGACATATGTCGTCTTGACAGAAAATAGTTTGTTACATTGTGCTTCAATAAAAGGCTACATTACTACAACCCAAGGCCAGGACCAGGGATTGAGTTATACCTCTCCATATCACACAGACTGGCCTGAATTGTAGCGACCATGTGTTGCCAATGCAGCATGATCCCTTTCTCGACCTGCCTAGTTTACTCCCGAGGAAAGGCAAGACCAATACATCTGAAACAAGACAAGATGCAGAAGCTACCGGATCAGCAAAGCTGTGCTCTAATTGTCCACTTGTCGTAGCTTCGATCCTAGACCACATGCCGACCAAGGCTTAGGAGTCTAGTCTCCTCTGCCACGACATTTAGTATTTAGGTTGCAATTCCTCACACCAGAATCAGGTTTTTAACCCTCCCAGTTGCGCTCCTCCGCCCGAAGTCGTTGGCACAATGTGATGTGTCGTATTTGGTGAGCGCCACTCAACATTGGGCGCTAACAGAAAGCAAATAGTATCGTCTACTCAGTGATGTCTGACTAACACAGTATAGTCACATGTGAGTAAGTATAGGTACGTTTTACCCACCCTAGAGAGTCACCGCGGCCAAATGGGTAAGCCACTTGCCTCGCGCTCCGAAGGTTGTGGTCAACGATCGTCTTCAGCGTCGACCTAGCCCAACCATAATTGTCTACCTGGGGCGACCTGTTGTCTCTACAGGTCTCAAATATGCCTGGTTGTGATTTTGATTTTACACGCGTCACTGTTAAATAATATCACTGCCTTTGAACAAAATCGTTGTCGGTTTGATTGAAGTGGCCTGCATCTTACTACTGTTTGTTGCGGCCTGGGCCATTGGGTGCTGTACTCGCCTGGGCTGTGCCAACAGCCGGGGCAGTCCCTCCAGCTACGTCAGCCCTCTACAAGACGGAATGGTGGAGACTCAGAATAAGCTCTGTTACTAACTAGATAGAGGTCTTAGTGAAGCCTGAAGACACACAACAACACATCTAGAATGTGCGCTCTCTGAAAATCTGATTTGATGTAACAATATAACAAAATGAATGTAAAAAAAAGGCAATCTTCTTCAGGCCTGTCTCTTGAAACGGGAGAAAAGATCATATTTTCTCTAGAATGTGGATTATATTTTTCTTCTTCTTCCTTTTCTTCTTCTTGTGTTCACTATCATCATAATCACCATCTCCTCCTTCTTCTTTTTCTTCATCTCCTTCTCCTCTTCGTCCTCCTCCTTCTTCTTCTACTCATTGTATTAAACATCACCACCACCACCTTCTTCCTGTTTTCTTCTCTTCTCCTTCCTCTTCTTGCATTCATCATCATCATCATTACTATCTCTATCTTCTTCTTTTCTTATCTCCTCCTCATCTTCGTCCTTCTTCTTCTTCTACTCATTCCATTAAACATCCCCAACAAAACCAGAACCTTCTTCTTTTTCTTCCAGTTTTCATCTCCAATTCATCACCCTCATCACTATTTTCACCTTCTTCTTTTTCTTGAGCATCTTCTCCTTCTTTTCATTGTAGTCAAAACCATTTTCACTATCACATTCTTCTTCTCCTCCTCCTCCTCCTCCTCCTCCTCCTCCTCCTCCTCCTCCTCCTCCTCCTCGGTCTTCCCAACCTAACACGTGTTATCTGTTATCTTACTGTCACTACCACCTTCTTAATGAACTTCCCCCTCCCCTCTCATACCCAACATATCTCCCACCATTAATTGGCTGTCACCCACAAGATTCACCCGTGGCCAAACAATTGTCTCCTGAAGAGTTCTCTGGCGGCCCGCACACCCTGAAAAGTGACGGGCAGCGGGTTATTGATGTTTGCTAACATGCCAGCCGGACCACCAGACAGCGACACTCTTGTGCCTGTCTCTTTAAGCACACGGGCCCCAACATGTCTGAGTCGCGATACCCGTCAATGGTTTCGATTATAATCTTTTAAACACAGGTTTAAAAGGCACGATGATGACTTCATTGCTCCGGGTTTTATCCCATATGGCTAGGTCTCTTTCTGCAAGGTGGCCTGCGGAAAGCGTCGTGCGAACTCCGTAGCTCCAGCGACAACCAACTGGAGTCTCTGAGAAAATTGCACTCGCGGGCCGAATGCCGTGGCCCTGAATCAAACCCACAACCCAGAACCACTTCGCCGCTGAAGAATGTGGGAGAAGATGAAAACCAAATAACAAACACACATACACTGATCTTCGATTAACCGTCACTCTTTAGTTTCTGTTATATGTCATCATCTTTAACAATAAAGTAAATAAATAAAAAGACGAGATACAACATAACGGAAGCTATTTTCAATGTCGTCACTGCTTGGGCTGACCTTACTGTGTTTAACCTATACAATGGGTGGAATAAACTCTTGCCTGAACCTATTGACGAAACTGAAGGAACTGAGACTGTTAGTGTTAACGAAATTGTGCAACAGTGCAACAATGTAGGACTAAACAGTGAAAATATTTCGCCAGGAGACGTAACAGTAACAGATTGGTTGGAATGTGACAAAATGGATGGAGGGCTTGAAATTTTGAAAGATGTCAAAATTGTTTCTAGTGTAACTACCATTGAAGAAGAAGAAATTGATGACGATGAAGGATCAGTTCTTAACCAAACAAAATCAAATCAAATCAAATCAAATCAACTTTATTAGGGTCACAAATTGGGCGCGCAGGCCCGTCTTACATTCGGCCCTTCCAATCACTCGTCTTTCGTTCATCAAGAGCATTATACATTTGCATAGGAAGAAAAATAAACATTGTGAAATGAATGTTGTAAACATAAACAAGGCTAATTACCATGGTATGAAGCCCATCTCCCACCTATCCATACATCACCCCACCCACACAACACCCCCACCTACCCACACACATGCGCACCAAGGGACACATACACACCCCCACCTACCGACACACACGCACACCAAGGGACACATACATACCCCACCAACCGACCCATCCCCCTCCCGCACATCCCCCACCCACACACACTGCCCTCACCTGATCCCCCAACCAAAACACACTCGCCACCCACAAACATTCCCCCACCAACCCACACATCCCACGCCCATCCACATTCTACCCCACACATCCTCTCCCCACTCACACCTCCAACCACCCATCCCCAGCCACATCTCCATCGACAACATATTCCCCACCCACACACACAATCCCCCACCAACCCACACATCGCACATCCACTCACACATCCCCAAACCATACACACACATCCCCACCAACTGACATGTCCCTACCCCCCCCCCCCCCCACACACACACATCTCCCTAACCACCCATACATCCCCAATCCACTCACACACACACCACCACCCACACATACAACTTCCACCCACCCACACATGCCTTAACCTAATCCCCCACCACACAATCCCCCACCCGCACATCACATACACCCCCTACCACGCACTATTCCCAACCCACGCACCACACACACATATCCCTCACCAACACATCCCCACTTACACACCACACACATATCCCCCACCCAGATACCACAAAATATTCCCACCCACACCCACACAGATACCCTTACCCATCCACCCCACATACCCCCACTCACACACCACAAAAATCCCCCACCCACACACACATACCTCACCCACACAATATCACCAACCAACACACCACACACCTCTCCCCACCCACACACGCATTCCCTACCCGTCCACCAACACACACTCATTCACACATCCTCCACTACGCACCCACACACCCCCACTAACCCACTCCCAACCAAACATCTCTCGATCACAATACCCCTACCCCCACACACATACTCCACCCACTCACACATCCCACCCCGACACATACAACTCCCTCACCCACCTACACATCCCTAAGCCACTCACACACCCCCACCCACACATTCCCCATCCACATACACACATCTCCCACCCACACTCCCCCACATACTTCCCCCAACCACCACAATCCCCTGCTCACCCACACATATACCCCACCCATACGCACATTCCCCACACCCATCACACACATCCCCCACACCACACACTATCCTCCACCCATACCACCACAAACATACCCTCCACCCACACATCATTCACACATCCCCCACCAACACACCGCACACATATCTCAAACCCACACACCATACACTTCTCCCCACCCGCCCTTCCATCCCAAATCCACCCAACACAATCCCCTACCCACACAATCCAGCCTCCCACACATACTTCCTCAAACCATCCACACATCTCCACCCACATAAACACACATCCCCTGCATCCGTCCCATACACATATCCTCCACCCATACACACATCCCCCACACCCATTCCAACACCCGTACTTTCACCCCCACACATCCATCCACACATCCCACCAACACCCACAAATACCACTACCCACCAAAACCCACACACCCCAACCCATCCAAATACATACCCCCACCCACACACCCCCACCCACACATATCCCCACACTCACACACATCCTCCACATACACTCACATTTCCTCACATCTAGACACATACAAAATGTCTCACGTTAGTATTGAAACTAGTATGAACAAACTCCCACACTTTACTCACACACATACACTGACACTTGTCATGAGCAGTCTCATAAAAATGTTAAACATGGAGAAAAATGTGTACATAAAATGTATGTGACGTAAAAATAGTGATGCTCTCTCTCTCTCTCTCTCTCTCTCTCTCTCTCTCTCTCTCTCTCTCACACACACACACACACACACACACACACACACACACACACATTCACTCTCACGCTCACACATTCACTCTTCCGCTCATTCATTCACTCTCACGCATTCACTCTCCCGCTCATTCACTCTCACGCTCACTCATTCACTCTCCCGCTCACTCATTCACTTTCCCGTTCACTCATTCACTCTCCCGCTCACTCATTCACTCTCCCGCTCACTCATTCACTCTCACGCTCACTCGTTCTGTCTCTCATTCACACTCACTGACTCACTCACTCAAACTACAGTAATGAACATGAGTTTATATTATGCATGATAAAATCAAATGATATTTAACTGATAATATGACAGATGAGAATACACAAACATATGGATTCGCGTGTTACATAACATGCGTGTTACATGACATGCATCTGCTCAGCTCTCTCTCTCTCTCTCTCTCTCTCTCTCTCTCTCTCTCTCTCTCTCTCTCTCTCTCTGTATTCTTTCATATACACACACTCACACGCATGCGCGCGCTCACACACACACACACTAACACATCAACTCTCCCACTGTCTCACTCTCTAACCCACAATCCTTCACACACACACACACTCACTCTCTCAATCACACTCTCTCACACATACACATGAACGCATGCACGCACGCATACACTCCCTCACTCACTCTCACACATAAACGTACGAATGCATGCACTGACACATTCCCCCACCATTTCTCGCTCAATCACTCTCTCCACACACACGCATGCACGTGCGCACACACGCATTCACTCTCTCCCTCTCTCTGACACCCACTTTCTCTCTCTCTCTCTCTCTCTCTCTCTCTCTCTCTCTCTCTCTCTCTCTCTCTCTCTCGCTCCCACACGCACACACATATATAGTGAACAATTATAGTTAAACATTTATAATGAACAATTATACTGAACAATTATACCAGTAAATGAATTATGGTGGCATATAGTCGGTATGGATTAAGTATTGAAAGAGTTTACACCTACAACACCTACAAACACCTACAACAAGCCACTCAGAAGCAGAAACAATGTTGTCAAAGTGCATCGACTGGTTTGTAATGCAAGAGGAGGAAAATGCAACACAGATCATCCTACTTCTGCGTAAGATACAGAACATCGCCTCGCAGAAAGACACAGAAGAAGATGACCGAGTATTTTTAAGGAACTTAGGTTTATAGTGCTACAATACAATTCTGTGTATTACTACTCCTCTTATATTGGAGTTTATACTGATCGTTTCGTAAAATTAAATACAATATGTGTGTATTATTCACTTTTAAAGGATTTTATTTTCATTTTCATCCCAAGCCCGCAGTGAAATCATGTTACTGTGCATATGTATTAAGAGATCTTTGTTATCCATCTATTCAGTTATCTGTCACAACCCTGGGTCCGGACGGTGACGGTTAATCGAAGTTTTACTGTGCATTGGTTACCACCGGCGTTTCTTACTCGTGAAATACCGCCCCTAATCATCGTCCTTGTGACCTATTTCAGAGTTTACCTTGGGCTTGAACAAGGATGCCAGCACACAATGGTGGCATGCCTTTTCATGTTTGGAGTTGCGTATATAATGGTTTACGGCTGTAAACATTATAGGTCGGCTGTCAGTGTATGATGGTATTTCGCCTGTAAACATTTTAGGTCAGCTTTCAGTGTATAATGGTATTTCGGCTGTAAACATGACAGTTCGGTTGCAAAAAGTGGGCAAATAACATTTCAGGACACACGAAAAGTGATAAATTTGGGATACATTTCAATTTCTATATTGTCCAGTGTGTACTCATATATCAAATTCTTACTTCTACTCCCATGCGTGCCCATAAATATAAGGAATTTATTCTTAATACTATTGTAATGGCTTCAATGACGCCCCTCCACTTCCAAACTCTGATATCTCTGTATACCCGTGAAAGTATATTAGCAAGATATGGAAGCAATGATGTACTAGAGACCTGCAATGAGCTACTAAGTTGTCAAATAACGGGGAAAACGTGGATCAAGAAATGTTCGCAAAGATAAACTACAGCGTGAAATATTGGCCGCTATATCTAGAGCTGTGTCATGTCATGTCATCTAATACCTATAATACCTTGCGGTGTAGGACAGGATGGTCTTGAGCCTGAGGAATTAAGGCCGCCTGAAGAGTGCAGTCGCCGCGGACTAAGCAGCGTAGGGTTTCTTTTTACCCCCGAGAGAAAAAAATCCACACCTTACCGAGGATTCGAAACCGGGTCTCCTGAAGGAGAAGCCGGCTTTCCAGTCTCTGGAAAGATCGTGACCAGAGTCACATGGATCAGCTGCCTTAAAGAAGCAGGTTCAGTTAGACCTAGACACTGATGAAGCACCAGCGTTCGCAGCGGCAATAAGAGACCGCCAGCAATTTTATTTTAAAACAGTTAGTTGCAGGTCCTTTTACAGGGCGTTCCAATCGACCTCAGCATTTAATGACCGTTTGTGATTTACTATACAAGTTTTACGTTCAGCAATTTGCGATTGTTTTCTGAACAGCTCACGTCTCAACGCACAAACGTCTGCTTCCAAATCGGCCGCGGCTAATTTCGAACCTTCGACTCGGTATGACGATGCATTGTGAACCCGGCCCCTACACCACAGTGCCGGTTCATTCGAGCGAGAACAACAGGCGACGTGTATCCAGACATTTTTCGGCAGCTAAATTGTGACGTAGATTTTTAGCCACTCTTCCTACGTGTCCAGCTCAGGAAAGATCGAAACGAGCAGCACACGGATCAGCCGTCTAGAAGAAGCAAGTGTGGCTAGACCGAAACAATGATGAAACACCAGCGTTCCGAGCAGAAGACATGAATGAGCTACCGTATGACAGTAGACGGTACTACTTGCTTTCTGTTAGCGCCGAATATTGGGCGGCGCTCATCAAACCCGACACCTAACACTGAGCTTCGGGGGAGAAGTGCAATGGGCAGGGTACATACCTTACTCTGGTGCGAGGAAATGCGACCTAAATACTAAATGCCATAGCAAGGCATCCCAGACCTAAGCCTTAGTCGGCAACTAGTCCAGGATCTCCGACTGGCGGACAGTTAGAGCATTGCTTTACTGATCAGTCTTCTTGTCTAGATCCCGATGTATTGGCGTTACCTTTCCTGTGGAGTAACTAGGAAAACAGAGAGAGAGATCATGCTGCATGGGCAACACAAGGTCTCTAAAATTCAGCCAAGCTGTGTAGTATGGAGAGATATAACTCCATTTTACACACTATCGTCTATCGAGCCGGCAAGATGCCATTCAAGCAGCGATAAAAATTTGTCTGGTTAAAAAGCTGATGGAGGCACCTCAATCCAGACAGACTTTTATTTTTGAATATCCTACTTGCAAGACATCGCTGTAAACACTAGAATTTTTATTGTTGTTGATGTCTTGACAAGTTTTACGTTTAGTAGTTTGCCATTGCTTTATGAACGACCAGCTCCCATACCAACACGTTAAAACCCCAGCGCGAGACGCTCTGCTGCCAAACCGGTCGCCACTGTGTTTTGAACGCGTGTTAAGCGGCTCACGAATCGCGTTCGCAAGCGTTTAGGCCACGGAGTCGGCCCAGACAAACTGCTAGCCCTGAAAAGACACGAATAGAACATGAGACCTCGAGTGGATGCTGGAGGGCGGAAAGAGAAACTGGCAGACACGAAAGATGCTCTTCCACCTATACAAACAGAACCAAAGGAAAAACCAGCCTTAACAATAAACAGCTACAAGTAAAGAACACAAAAATCACACGAAGCCACAGTAAGTAATGAAACAAGAAACAAAAATGTTCCTCGCTGACAAAACGAAACAACAGTCCATGAAATCAAACTTCAAGAAACGAAAATCCCCTTAAAAAAGAAACACCATCAACATTTCAAATATAACCAGATCAACCTAACCCGGTTGAACCAGGTAGATAATGTTTATTTCCTGGATTGCGCACAGAAGTCTATCTTATTGTTATCATCACCATCATTGCATTTTGACACTTAATTTAGCCATCAACCTTCTTGTGTGTTACACTGATTTTATCGGTCACATTTTTCTGCATGATGTATTTTTGTGTTTCGTTTCTCCCAGCAGTTGTTGAGTCACCGAAGAAGACATGTTGGTTGGTTGTGAACCCTCTGCGGGAATGTAAGGTTTAGCTCTTAAGTCCTATGGGTTGGCGTTCAGATCCTTTGATGCCAGAAAGTGGCTCGCGATCTATTGCAGTAAAAGAGCATTTTCTAACGAAATGTTCCACATTATAATATCTTTCTCTCCCTCTATCTGTCTGTCTGTCTATCTGTCTTCTTGTCTGTCTGTCTGTCTCTCTGTTTTTAACTCTACTTCTCTAGTATTCTGTGTGTGTGTGTGTGTGTGTGTGCATGTGTGTGTGCGTGTGTGTCTTTATCTCTGTGACTCACCTTTAGTATCTCTGTTTAGCTCTGTCGCTCTCTCTATCTCTTTTATTTCTCTGTGTTTATCCCTGTCTCTCTCTCTCTCTTTATTCTCTCTGTTTATCTCTGTCTCTCTCTTTATTCTCTCTGTTTATCTCTGTCTCTCTCTTTTATTTTGCCTCTGTTTATCTCTCTCTCTCTCTCTCTCTCTTATTCTCCCTCTGTTCATATCAGTCTCTCGTTTATTCTCTCTGTGTCTCTTTAACACTCTCTCTCTGTAATTCTTTCTCTGTTTATCCAGGTCTCCTTCTCTCTCTTTTGTTCTCTCTCTCTGTGTGCGCGCGCGCGCGCGTGTGTGTGTGTGTGTGTGTGTGTGTGTGTGTGTGTGTGTGTTTATCTTCTTCTTCTTCTTTCGTTCGCTTAAAATGTGTCTATAACTGCAATGTTGTCTCTTGTATGAATTTAACTGTCTTTTTTAGTTCACTCAGCGGTCCATAGAGTTTATCTTCCACTGTTGTCTCTCTACTCCAGAAGGTTTGCCTAGATATGTTGTATTTTGGGCAGTCTTGGAGTATGTGCTCTGCTGTCTGCGACGCCAATCTACATGTGCACATGGCTGAGTCACCGGTCTTGAATTTTGTATAAATGTGGTTGAGTAATCTATTGTGTCCTGTTCTGAGGCGCAGAATAATGACTTGTTCTGGTCTGTCCATAATGTGGTAGTCGTCTTGAGCAGCTATTGGTGGCCTTCTGACTGATTTGATCATTCTTTTCTTTTGGTGGTATGTAACGCGCACATCAGGTTGTTCTTCTTTGGCTCCTTCCTTAGCCATTTGATCTGCTCTGTCGTTTCCGGGTACTCCACAGTAGGATGGTATCCACTGTATGGTGACTTTATGCTGACTGCTAATTTCAGAAAGTAGTGTCCTTAGTATTGGCAATTTTTCAGACAGGAGCGCATCGAGTACTGATTTTGCATCTGTCAATAGCACCACAGGTTGTGTACCATGGCTGGTATTTAGTAATTTCTCTGTTGCTATCTTGATTGCCTCAATTTCAGCATCATAGTTATGGCAGTACTTTCCTGTCGGTACTCTGGCCGTGTCCGTAGTATAATTTGGGCATTATATGTACACTCCCGCTCCTCCATTTCGAACGGCATTTTGTGCTGACCCATCTGTGTATAGACTCGTATCCAGAGGTCCTGTGGGTATTCTTCATCAAGGAAGTTGAGAGTGGCTGTTCTGCGCTTTACACTGTTCTATTCTTCCTTTTCAAATATTCCTCTCACTTTTGTCTGGATTTGTAGTGATAGTCTATGTTCATCTTTCCATGGAGTTCGCTCTGGAATAGTTTTCAGGGGGATACCAACTGTGGGCAGATCGGTGGTTTCTCTGCAGAGTCGTTTGACCTGGTGGATAAAACTGCTTCTTTTCAACCGACCCATAGCTAAGTTTTCAAATCTGTTCTTCATAGGGTGGCTTGTCAAGCTGAGGAACTTTTCTGCTTGTATTAGCGTTTTCGCATCTCTGCGCTCCCTCAGTGCTTGTGTTCTTCCCATCTTCTCCATCTCCACTACAGGGGTTGATCTCTAAGTGCTTGATTTTACTCCTTGTCCAGCTCTTGTGGTGTTGTTTTTTATACCGAACACCACGCAGATGACCCGTATTCCAGTTGTGGTCGTATGCTCTATTGATAAACTTTGCTAAGTATTTTCACACTGGCTCCCAATGTGATTCCACTTAGTTTTCTCAGGATGGCTATTTTCCTTTTGGCTTTTGCTACTGCTTTGTTGATGTGCTTTCTCCATGTCAGCCTGCCATCAAATGTTACTCCAGGGTATGTTGGTTCTTTATCTTCTCTAAGGGGTATTCCATTTATCAGGATGATCCCTGCCTTTTGTTTTGGAGAGAGGGTAAATAGAGTGGTGCTGCACTTGTCAGTGTTTATGCTGACACACCATCTATTTGCCCATGCAACAAATGCATCTACTCACTTTGTAGCGATCTGGTAGCCACTGATGCATGTTCATTTGTGCTCCATAGAACAAGGTCATCAGCGTACATTGCCGCTTTAATTCCATGCGATAGATTAGTAGCAAGATCATCGCTGAAGATTAGAAAAAGTGTGAGGGACAAGACTCAGCCCTGGGGGACACCGTGACGCGATAGTACTTTCTTGCTCTTGAGTCCGTCTATCTGTACTCGGGCTCTTCTGTTGTGCAAGTATGCTTTCACCCATTTGTACATTCTTCCATTCACTTTATAGTTTCTCAGTTTCTTCATCAGACCTTCTTTCCAAACTTTGTCAAAAGCTTTCTTCAGATATATCCATGCAGCAAGCACCAGCTTCTTCTCTTAGAATGCATCCTCAATTTCTTGAGAGAGGTAGGTTGACTGATCTTCCGTAGAGTAGCACTGCCTAAAGTCAGCCTGCTGTGGCATATAGATGTTTTCACTTTCAATGTACCACTGCAGTCTGTGATTGATGATGCGCTCCATTGTTTGCAGATACAGCTGGTGAGGCTAATTGGTCTGTAGCTGGAGGCAATGGAACTATCTTTCCCTGATTTTAGAAGGGGTATCATGATTGCTTCTCTCCAGGAATGTGGAACACTGCCTAAAGTCCAGCTGTTATTGAAGATCTGCAACAGCTTTGCTTTGGCCTCTCTTTTTAGGTTCCTGATAATTTCTTTGGAGATACCATCAGCTCCTGGTGACTTTCTCATTTTCAGTTTTCATATGGCTAGCTCCAGTTCGCTGATTGTGATAGGTGCCTCCAGAACCTCATGTACTGTTTTATTATGTCCTGTATATTGCCATTTCTCTTGAATCTCTTGTTTCTCTGGGCTAATTTCGATATTGTTATATTGTGTGAATGAGTCCGAAAAACTGTCAACTGCTTGCTTCCCTGTTAAGATGTTTCCGTCTATATGTAGTGCAATTTTTGAGTTTCTCCCTGTGCCCTCATCGTTAAGTTGTTTTATTAGCTTCCACAACTTCCTTATGTTTCTTTCAAAGTTCAGTGACTGTATTCTAATGCCAGCTTTTCCGTCTAGCCTGCAGCTTGGGCCTTTGAAATTTGGCTTTTGCGTGCTGGTATTTATTGTGGTGCTCATGGCTGGGTGTGGTCTCTGCTTGCTTTCTACACACTTCCACATCATTATGCAACTGTTCCAGTTCACTACTCCAGTAGGGTTTATAATGTTTACGGGTTCCTCTTGGTACTGTTTCTCGCGCTGTCTGTAGTATGCATTTCCCAAACTCTTCGACTACTTTATTCATGTCTTTCTCAGTGTTCAGGTTTCTAACCAGTATGCTGGTGCGATGCTTGTACATTGCCCAGTCTGCTTTCTTGTAGTTCCACCTCGAGAGGGTGCTGCTTTCACTTACAAGCTCATTTTCTACAGTTAGACTGGCCGATCCTAACTTAAAATTTATCATTGTTTGTCCAACTACTTGTAAATTCTGTCCAGTAACAGAGTGTAAATTATTACTACACTTAAATACTCTACAATTTCTTACTATTTTGTATAAAAAACTTTCTTTTACTACACTAACTTGAGCTCCCGAATCTATTAATGTACGAACTCTATACTTCCCTATTTCTAATATACACGAGCTATAATCTGTTTTATCTTCTATAAATTTCTTGACTTCATCCATTTGAAAATATTCTCTGTTCGAGCTATTATACTTGTTATTAACATACTCTCTAACAGTTGGGACCCTATTATTTACCCTCCTATCATAGGTCCTGTCTAATAGTAGGGCGCCGATTTTCCTGTGTTCTTGTACCTGTAAAGTTCCTGTGTCCATCAACAACATTCCTACTCACCCTATTATTATCATGTCTACCCTGTGTATTCGACTGGACACGCCTGTTATTACAAAAACGAGAAATATGTCCCCGTTGACCACAATACCCAACAGACAATATTTGTGTTATTTGTGTTTCCTACTGACTCACTTGTAGGGTATCTCACATTTCTTCTTTCAACATAATCGCTCCTATTTCTACCTTGTAACGTTGTATACTGCCTCTCCTATTCCATCCGAATCTTGTTTGTCCTATTTCCATGGGTTCCTCAACTCTGTCGTCTCGATTGCTTCCCACTTCTCGTCCTGTTCTTAATCTAAACCTTCGTCTCAAATTTTCCTCTTGTACCGCGATATCCACCGCTTGTGATAACCTCTCAGGGTTTTCCCTCATCAACTTAAGTTTCAAACCATCAGATTTTATGCCATCTACAAAAATCCCTACTAACATTCTTCCACCTCCTCCCCTCGTACATTCTGTCCTAAGAATGCTTCTTCAGCCAGGTTAATCAACCTATCGCTAAACAATTGTAACCGTCTCCTCCGTTATTTTGTTAGCCTGCCTCAACACCGAAAACGCATGTTGTGGATCCGTTATTCTGCATATTCCTTGCTAGGTCTTCTTTGAACTGTTCCCACGTCTCATCTACTCTAGCCTCTAATTTTCTTCTGATATGATCCGAAACTGGTTCCGTTGCCGTCTGATAAGCCAGTCTCATTTTTTCTTCATCTGTTGCTGAGATCAAATAGGCATATTTTTCTATAGAAGTGACACCATTTCTTATAGTCTCTGGCCTGTCCACTAAACTTTACAATTTCTGTTGCCATCCCTTGTTGTTTAATCACCATATTAAGTCGGCCTACTGCTGTTCCCAACGCCTGTCAAAACCTGGGCCAAGTTATCCGGTTCCGCCATGCTGAAAAAAACTGAAACAAAGCAAGCAACCAATCACACAATTACAATTTCCCAAATCCCAAACAGCACAATTCAGTTGGTTATAATATTGTAAGATATTAACATTAATTAGAAGAAGCACCAACGATATCCTGTCTGAGCATAGGAAGAATGAACCCTGTCCTCAATAAAAACTCAAATTTGTAATTTGTGGCAATCAGAAGGTTCCTTGTAGATATTTGTTTCTTAAACCACAATAATGTCCTGTACTCCACTCTAATTTAGAAATTCGGAACCTCACGGGAGACCTCGAAATACACAACTTTTACTCTGAGTCTATTTCCTTAATTAATCCGTTACCTTCTTTTACCAACTTACGGATTCAGTTCAACCAACCAGAGCCCGCATCAAGTGAAATTTAGTCTCGGAATTCAGGTGGCGGAGTTCAGATATCACTTCTCTTCCCTCAGGTAATTTCGTCCTTCTCGTGGGCTGCCAGAAAATTTTCAACCCCTGGTTGGGTCACATCTCATGGGCTGCCAGACAATCTTCGACCCCTGGTTGGGTCCCTTCCTTGATTCTCAAGTGGGTACTTCAACGTCGTATGGAATGGGTCATAGGAATGACGAGGCCCAAAAATGGATTAGGTGTGTTTGGGTCATAGGAATGACGAGGCCCAAAAATGGATTAGGTGTGTTTGGGTCATAGGAATGACGAGGCCCAAAAATGGATTAGGTGTGTTTGGGTCATAGGAATGACGAGGCCCAAAAAATGGATTAGGATCAGCCAACGGCCAGTGATGACCTGACCTTGAACGAGTTCTGACTTCCGATAAAATCTTGAACTTAAATTGGAGGCAAGTCCCTTGAAAGTGGCAAGGTTCAGGCAACGGCCAGGTTAGGCCCCTTGTAAATGATTAAGTTCAGACAACGACCGTGGTAGGCCATTACCTTCATAATTTGTCTTACAGCATGCCGCCAGTGGATAGTTGTTGTTGGCCGGCCTAGATCAACCTCAGATTCTCGGTCACGGCACCATTTATTACTTCTTTAACAGTGTCAAATGAAGTAACAAGACTTGATCTGGACTAAAACTTTATACTTTATTCTCAAGATGACAAGCCGTGTCTTCTCAGCTGGACTATCGGATGTTGACTAACCTTAACAACATAATACGTCACGATTGAGCATCTCCCACCCCTTTTCAGTCTCAATGCTCAATCGTGCTGTATCTGTGTTTCCCACTAGATCCTAATTATACCCAATACTGTTACACTTCCCTTATGGGCCCCGGCAACACACGGGCGGTATTCCATATTTGTTTGGTCCAAACCTACTTTGTCTGTGGTCCAAACCTTCTGTTCGTTCGGCACAGTCTCGTAATGTGGGCCGAAATACTTAAATTATCTCCCCTTTTGTTTTTAAATCACTTTCGTGAATTGTGTGTTGTTGTTCTCTCCTCCTCTCCCCCCCCCCCCCCCCCCCCCCCCCCACCACCATTCAGAACATCGGCCATTACATCAAACCTGAATGTGAAACTAACGGAGACTGCATACAAATAGTGACCTGGTAGACACTTGCATCCCACTAATACAACATAATCCCTAAGATTCTTCCTTGCCTGCACTGCCGCACCATACAGCACAACTAGGAAATACTCCAAATGAGAATGAGAGACGCGTAAACAAACATCGGATTATAGTCTTTCTCTTTCTAATTGGCAGCGATGGATCCCACTGTGTGATGTCAAACTAGATCCGGTGCTTTTTTCAAGGGCGATCACTCCTGCTGTTTCTTCCGGCAAATAATGATCATTTCCGCTGGGTAGCAAAAATGGCGTCAATAAAGGCGCTTTGTGATGTTGCTAAACTAGGGTCCTAGTGTAAATGTAGTAGTAATTTAAGCTTTCTTTTCAAATATCCCGCCTGCTTTGGCTACGACGATCAAGTTTCTTCGCCACCAGAGGGTTTCAAGTGCTGTTTTTTTCGATTTTGTTACACGTCGTTTTTAGATAGTGCTAGTTCGCAGATATAATGCTAGAATTTCATTTCACGTGAGACATACATTTATACAGACATAAATGGAGACATGATGATACAATAAACGGTTTAAGAATTGAAAGCTGTAGAAAGAAATATTACAATGTAAAATTATAGTAACTGGGACAATTCTTAGACAGGTAAATTCGTTCAACTATCTCGGGACATTGGGTGGAAGGTGCCTTGTAGACAGAACAAGAATCGCTATGACAAAAGTAACTGTTGGGAAAACATACTCAACTGCATTGAGAAAACGAGTTACAAGTGCTATACAGAACACATACTGCTATATACAAGTGAAGCATGGAAAATAAGTAGACAAGATGAAAAATATGTAATCGCGGTAGAAATTAGGTTTCTGTGGGAAATGCAAATAGACCATAAGAAATACCAACGGGTATGTATGTGCAGCTCCTGCGATAAGATGAGACATACTATAAACACGGGTGTAATGTACATACCTTACAACGGACTCCATAAAGGTGAACATAAATCACAGAGTGAACACCCCCCATAACAAGAGACAACACACACACACACACACACACACACACACACACACACAGACACACATATACACGCACGCACACACGCACGACGCACACACACACACACAATATATATATATATATATATAAATAAAAATAAGTAGTCTAGGACCCAACAAACGATGTTTCGATTATACAAATCTTCATCCATCAGGGAAGGGACAACACAAACAGATCTACAGGGGGGGAACGTACAATTATAAAATTATTTCAATATACAACTCCTTCGTTGTCAAGAAGACACACAAGTTGGGTTCAGTTCGGTTTTGAAAGGTGCTCTTTTTCTACCAAGGTTGAGTCTAATTTAGCTGTAAAAATGCCAGATAAGAAATGTGTGGCCAAAAGTGTGCAAACAGTCAGATTTGAATATATAGAGGGAAGTTGGCAGAGTTATACAGTTGCATCCACAACAGGATTGATTCCCACTGGATGGACGCACCCCAGAGGATATCATGGACTGACACAAAAACAAATGAGACAGTCCTAGACGAAACACGTGAAAACAGTAAATTGGTTACAAAATTAGACTTAGTGAAGATTTGTTGTCCACGTTATGAGAGGAAATAAACTAGAAAACTTAGTTTCAACTGGCAAAACTGATGGGAAAAGAGGAAGGGGAATGCAGAGAGGTATATACCCGGATGGCTTGACCACATGGCCTAATATGAGATTAGAACAAAGACTGGATTTTGTGTGAAACTAACGAACCATGCCCGTTCACGCTTACCAACATGTCACATGATGATAATGATCACGCTTATGCACAGCACATTTGTAAATCATTTTGTGCAGACTAGTTTGGTGTTAGCATAAAAGTTGCAACTGGAGTCAACGGAATTGCCATCATTCTCTATCCAGCTCGTTGGGTGAAGAGAGTGCACATCATAAAACAGGCTTATTGCACGGATTATGTTCCCATGGGGAAGGCTCCGACCTGGCAGGCGAGCTAAAAACATCAACCTATTTTTTATAGGTTTATCCGTGTCTTCTTCGACTTGCAATACCCAGTTACAATGAAATAACTAATAATATACGAAACATATACGTATATATTCTGTGGGGATGAGTAATATAAGGGAAATGAAATTCATTGGTGGTGCTGGGGTACAGGGTGAGATGGCTTCTCCCTCTTCCTCTTCTTACTCCTCCTTCTCGTCCTTCTCGTCGTCGTCTTCTTATTCTTCTTCTTCTTCTTCTTCTTCTTTTCCCTTTTTTCCTTTCCCCCTTCCCTTCCCCCCTTTTTCTTTTTTTTTTTCTTCCCCTTCTTCCCCTCCCTCCCCCCGGCCCCCTTTTCC
>JACEFZ010024499.1:0-23915 GCA_014155875.1 Cepaea nemoralis
CATGCCAACGCATGCCAACGCATGCCAATGCATGCCAGCACTTGCTGCACATTCAAAAACTTGACATGAGCTCACTTGGCATTGGCACCTGTCATACACAAATGGTATTGAAATGAAGAACAATATGTGTAGCCTTGGATTTTCAACACTATATAATGTATATATGTATATATGTAAGTGAAAACAGTGGCTTATGTTACCAAGTGTAAAAGTCATGTCAGTTATCTGAGCTTATTGTCCTCAAGAGAGTTAGTATTGTTGATGTGCTCTGTGTCTGTATTATCCCACAGGACTTCCTCTGGAGTGGGCGTTGTTGGTGGGGAGAGTGAGTTAAGCCAGGATGGTGAGTCTCTGATCACTTTCTTCATTCATATCTTATTGTTTTATGTATAAGAGAGGACCAGACAGAGACTCAGGGCCAGTGTAAGAAAGAGGACTTTAGTGTGGTGATTTCAGTCATAAGCACACGGGATAGTGAAGCCAACTGTGCTGCGTATAAAGGGATAGATACCCTGTAGCTCACCTCAGCGCGTCAACTGTGTGCTGTTTTATGCAACCCCATGCAAGACTTGTGCAATATGTAGATTATGGATAAGTGGCCATACCAGGCCTGAGCTAAATTGGCAGGGGATCTTAGAGTTGGTGGCCACTAGATATACATTGTCCAGAATCCACAAAGTGGAAGAGCATCTGGAACTCATCAGCCTACCTCCAAATCACGAGCACCTGATGACCATGAAATGTGTGATTCCTAGATGCTGTAATGTTCATAGAGTGTGATTCCTACTAAATGATAAACGATTTGAAATGCCCATGACAATTTGGTTCTAATGTCCACCACAAGCATTTACTAATCGAAATATCAGTGCTCTGAGGAAAATACCGTACCTCATTATTGAAACCCGACCACACTGTAGTGGCTCGGTGGCTGCATGTGTAAAGCTGCTCTACCTTCCAGGGAAACAGAAAAGGCTTTGTCCTGCATGGTTTCCCAGGGTGGTGCCCTGCATGGTTTCTCAGGGTTGGTGCCCTGCATAGTTTCTCAGGGTTGGTGCCCTGCATGGTTTCTTAGGGTTGGTGCCCTGCATGGTTTCCCAGGGTTGGTGCCTATAATAGCTGGTGACACTGTGCTGAGGGATCAGACTGCTCACACTGGTGGTGGAGGTTATCAAAATCTCACATCTATGAACTGTGTCTTTCTGGTCTCTAAAGGCACATCCTATGATGAATGGGAGCCAAATATATTGAAGTGAGACCAAGCCACCATGTGCAGGATATGGCAATTCATAGGGTGAACCCAGTACCAAAGCATCATGTGTCAGCTCTGCTTTCATGGAGGCAAGGAATACCCTTGTTCTGCCCCAGCATTCCCCCGAGAGCCAACGGGCATGCATAGTTGCTGTTCTACGGTGAGACTGGGAGCACTACCTTTTTATTGAAGGGCAAAGATAACATCAGCACTCAGCATGGACATGGCCAGTGAAAATACCCAGGACGGCTAACCCTGTTAACAAATGAAAGATGCAAATATTGCAGTTCTGCAGTAAAGTAGCACAACACAATTCCAAAAGGAAAATCATATAAGTGACTGGTACCAATTGGAAGTACAGGGTTAAGATCCTGTGAGCCTGCCAATAACTTTTGGTGCTTCTGTTGTCTTGTTTGTTCTATACCTGCATCTTTCCCCTTGTCTTCTGTGAGTACTTGTCAATACCTACAATGAAATGATATTATTACTTATGATCTTGAAGGCACCACTGTGGGCACCATTTCCTTGTGAAAAACAGACTACATGACTTATAAGAATCAGTTTCTGTAACTGTTGCCCATGATTTAGAATTGAGAAAATTGTGAAATAAGAACACTAGTTACAGTTATATAGGAGAGACTCTATAGGACACCAGGAAAGAATGTGCATATACTAATGTCACATGCTGACAAATAGAAGAGTTGCTACTGACAGAAAACTAAACAAATTACAAGGCCGAGAGAGCTATGGACAATCCTAGCAGCTACAAATATACAGAAGGATAGATTTTAATTCTTATTTCCGACTTTGCTCAGAAATAATCAAATCAAATTCTTGCTTAATATTTCTTAACCCAACACCTTCACATGTCTTTCTTGCTTCATAATTCTTAACCCAAACCTTCACATGTCTTTCTTGCTGCATATTTCTTAACCCAACACTTTTACATCTTTTATGCTTCACAATTCTTAACCCAACACCTTCACATGTCTTTCTTGCTTCATAATTCTTAACCTAACACCTTCACATGTCTTTCATGCTTCATAATTCTTAACCCAACACCTTCACATATCTTCCTTGCTTCATAATTCTTAACCCAAAACCTTCACATGTCTTTCTTGCTTCATATTTCTTAACCCAACACTTTTACATCTTTTATGCTTCACGATTCTTAACCCAAAACCTTCACATGTCTTTCTTGCTTCATATTTCTTAACCCAACACTTTTACATCTTTATGCTTCACAATTCTTAACCCAACACCTTTCACATGTCGTCTTGCTTCATAATTCTTAACCTAACACCTTCACATGTCTTTCATGCTTCATAATTCTTAACCCAACACCTTCACATGTCTTCCTTGCTTCATAATTCTTAACCCAACACCTTCACATGTCTTTCTTGCTTCATAATTCTTAACCCAACACCTTCACACGTCTTTCTTGCTTCATAATTCTTAACCCAACACTTTCACATGTCATTTATGCTTCATAATTCTTAACCCAACACCTTCACATGTCTTTCTTGCTTCATATTTCTTAACCCAACACTTTTACATCTTTTATGCTTCATAATTCTTATCCCAACACCTTCACATGTCTTTCTTGCTTCATATTTCTTAACCCAACACCTTCATGTGTCTTCCTTGCTTCATAATTCTTAATCCAACTTCTTCACATGTCTTCTTTGCTTCATATTTCTTAACCCCACACCTTCACGTGTCTTCCTTGCTTCATATTTCTTAACCCAATACTTTCACATGTCTTCCTTGCTTCATATTTCTTAACCCAACACCTCCACATGTCTTCCTTGCTTCATATTTCTTAACCCAACACCTTCACGTGTCTTCCTTGCTTCATATTTCTTAACCCAACACCTTCACGTGTCTTCCTTGCTTCATATTTCTTAACCCAACATGTTGATATGTCTTCCTTGCTTCCAACTTCTTTATACCATCCTATGAGATGTCATTGAAAATGAGTGTTTCAGGGTTTCTTCTATCTGTTGTTATTTATGAATCTGATGTAGCTCTCAGCAGCAAGTCTGGAGACACTAACAGTGGTGATGCCAGCGGAGCAGCTGAACTTTCTGCAGATTTTTCCCCCATCAGCCAGACCTCTCCCATTTCAATGTCGCCGGCCTCACCTGGAAATTCTGGAGTGAATTCTCCCATCACGGGATCTGTAGGCCGTGATCCAGTTGTGATGAAGATTCACAGTCGAAGGTTTCGTGAGTGAGTAGATCATACGTCTTATACAATGTAACATTATTTGTAATCAACAAAACTATTGTAAGCAGTGACTGAATCTGTGCTGTGGGGGTTAAGGTCGTCAGTGAAATCACTGCCTCCTTAGACGATACATGTTTTACAGAAGAAACCTCTATATACAGTCGTTCTTCCGGTTTCAAGATGGCGACGGACGGTCGTGTTGTTTTGTGTTCGTTAACTTTTTCGCGTAGGGGATGGATTTATTCATCTCTTGCGTGTAATTGGTGTGCCAGGATGTAAAACCAGGAGTTTCTACTCAAGATCTGCGCGGGTGCTACGGAGTTCGTGCATCGAGCGAAGCCATCCTTGAGTGAATTTTCAGCAGCGTGTGTGGTTCTCAGCAGTCTGTGTTTACGTTTTTTCAACTATGGCGGAACAACGTGTGTTCTCCGAGCGGTCAGCAGTCAACATAACGAAGCGGCGTGGTAGCCGCGCAGGGAGAAAGAAGCAAGGTAAGCGCGGTGGTTTGAGACGTTTTAGACTCAAGTGTCACCGTCTAGGACTCAGGAACATCCGTATTCTATATTGGAACTGTGCCAGTGTAAAACAACGGGGCTCTATTTTAGAAACCCTAGTTTACAGGAACGACATTGTAGCACTCCAGGAGACGAGACTGGGCGATCAGCTACTCCGAATTGCCGGCTTCAAATGTTTCTACAACAGACGACATCTGGGAACGGCGATTCTCGTTCGCGACAGCATGGTGGCGTCAGAGCTAGACATGTCCAGTTGGGACAGTGACGATATACAAATACAGGCGTTGAGAGTTCATTCCAGTATACCATTCGTGTTGGTTAATGTTTATGCCCGCAATGCGAGTGTGGACGCCCAGAAGTGGCAGTGCTTAAGTGGCATATTAGGCCACGAGAGAAATGTTATTTTCTGTGGTGACTTCAACGCTAAAGGCAGATCATGGGGAAACACTTCCTCCAATACACAAGGGGAGGAGCTCGAGACTGCACTGGAAACCATCGACCTGGTTTGTATCAACAGTGGCTGTGTCACCAGGACAGCAAGCCGTCCAGGCGATGAGGACAGTGCTATTGATCTGGCGCTAGTTTCACCTTCACTCACTACAGTGTGTAGATGGGGTGTCCTAGGACACCATGGCAGCGACCACCACCCTTGCAGCATATTGGTGGAGAAAGGCAGAACCAGGCAGCACAAGCTAAAGGTAAAGACGTTCCAGTATGACAGTACAGGGCAAGATGTGGTGAGTAAAATAAGACGTGACAAGCGCAGAACGTTTCAGGGCAGGAAAAAAAGCTGGGAGCAGCCACCGTGGTGGAGTTTCGAGGTGGAGAAGGCTTGGGTGGATAAGCATAGTGCTGTAAGGAGATGGCAAAATGCCAAGAAGAACAGAGCTGGTCATCCTAGTCCCTGCTTGCACTTAGAAAGAGAGATGCACACAAAAGTAAGCTATTTCAAAAAACTGGTCAAGGTGGTTAAAAGCGAAAAATGGGCAGAGGTGTGTCAAAGAGTAAGCACAGACAAGTCACTGAAATTGTTCTGGCGACTACATAAAAGCATGAGTGGTGTAGTCAAGAATAAGAGCATTTCTGACTTCCAAGGTGCTGACCTCATCTGGCAGAGGACTGACGAGGACAAGGGCAAAGCCCTCTTTGAACGCTACCTTGAGCAGAGCAACCAGACAGACATGGGAGGCCGAAATCTGGCCAAGGAGGTCACCTCAGACAGATGCAAGGCCCAGAACACTTCGGATGAAGACACAGTGACAGTGAAAGAAATCAAGGCTGTGCTTCGACGATCAAAAAACAGTGCTCCAGGTCCTGATGGCATAAGATACGACGACATAAATAGGTGTACCGACAATGAGCTAGAGAAACTAGCAGACATGTACAACAACAGTATAGGGAGTGCTAGCATCAAGGAGGAATGGTTACACAGCTATCTGATTCCCTTGCCGAAGCCTGACAAAGACCACAAAAAAATTCAGGGATATCGAATTATAACCATGCAGAATACAATAGGCAAGCTGCTGGAGAAGGTAATTGCCAGGAAAATATCAAGCCAACTAGAGAGGCAAGGTGTTTTCCCACCTACCCTGGGTGGGTACCGTCCAAAAAGAGAAACCTGGACCAATGCAGCAGTCTTTGCCCATGATGTCTATGAAGGTTTCCACTCAGGCACTGAAACCGTTGCTGCAGCGATTGATCTTGAGGACGCATACAACAGAGTACCACTGGATTTTTTAATGTTTCAGCTTCTTGAACTAAACGTAAGTCCATTCCTCCTTAGTTGGATCGCTGCAGCCCTCTTCCAACGGAAAGTAGTTTTTAGATGTGGCAGTTGCACTTCGGAACCAACAACAATATATCCTGGCCTACCACAGGGATCACCATTATCTCCGGTACTGTTCAACGCCTACACAGTGAGAATCACCAGTGAGCAGATCACTGGACCTGGCAGGACATTGTCATATGCCGATGATGTTTTAGTGTATCGTCAGGGTAAGGATAGAGAGGAGGTTGCTGTGGAACTACAAACCGAACTCAATCGCATAAGTACTTGGTGTGATGAAGCTGGGGCAATGGTCAACCCAACAAAGGCAACAGTGACTTGGTTCTCGTTGAATAATCATATTGTCAACAATCCAACACCAACTGTAATGCTGTGTTCAGAGACGGTGGAAAGAACGCAGGCAATGAATTACCTGGGGATACGGTTTGATCGAAGCCTTGCTTATAATGTGCACATAGACCAGGTGATAACAAAGGCCAAGCGGGGTTTGGCAGCGATGCGGGTGATGGCGGCAGCAAACTGTGAGCAGCGCCATCTATGTCTTCTGTACGAGGGGCTGGTCATGTCTGTTTTGGAGTATGCAATGGCAATCCTGACTCTCAGCCATAAGCAGATAGAAAGGATGGAAAGGATACAGAATGAAGCTATGCGCATTATTCTTGGATGTACAAGAGATACAGCATGCAGGGCGATGCGCTACCTTCTTGATTTTCCAACCATTGAAGAGAGAATACAAGTTTGCAGGGCACGCGCCTACCTCAGAATTAACGCAAACACACAACATCCACTGCATAGTGAAATTAGGAAGGTGAAGGGCAGCAGGTTAAAAAGAGGACGGTCGTGGATGGGTCAAGCCGAAGACATTCTTCAACAGGTGTGTTCACTTGAGGACTTAGAACCTGGCGAGGAGTGGGTGCAAGTGCCAACAGACTTCTGCACATCCTTTTCAGTTTGCATCCAACTAGATAGAAAATGCAGACAAGAAAATCCGGCTGCTGTTGAGGCTGAAGTACAAGCGTTGATTTTCGAGAATTCGCTAGACGGTGACGCGGTCATCTACACAGATGGGTCGGTCGTCCGACATGTGAGAAGCTCATGGGCCTTTACAGCTCGGGCCGGAGGGAGAATTGTGAAGGAGGACTCTGGTGCTTTCACTGAAACCACAAGTAGCCTGACCATGGAAGTCATGGCAGTAAGTAAAGCAATAACATGGCTCGAGACACAGACATTCACTAGGGCTTGTTTCCTTAGCGACTCAATGAACATGATCAAGAGGATAGAGGAGGGGTCGATCCGAAGAGAATGGTTGCTGCCTCTGAAGCGGTCTCGGCTGGCAAAGATTAGTTTCATCTTCGTGCCAGGGCATGCGGGAGTACAAGGAAATGAGCGGGCTGACAAGCTCGCAGGTGAGGCTACTGTGGAGGGCGGACGCGCCATGGACCAGGCTGACATTCTGAATGCTCTACGAGAAGTGAGACTTTTGCGAGAACCAAGTGATGACTGTGAATCTACAACAATGGCCAGACTGCGAGAGCAGCAAATTAAAAGAGGGGTGGCCAAACAAGAACACTACACAGGAAGCCAAAGAAGATTGATAAACCAACACAGAACTGGCGTCGTTAGCCGCTACACGCTGCGGGATTTGCTGAGGAGGGGATCCGAGCACTTATGGACTTGAATGGTTCGATGTGCAATGAGGATGATCTGTCGACTAACTAACTAACTAACTATATACAGTCACTTAGAACAGATAAGGTATCAAAAGCTTATTTATACCTTTTGCTTCTATTTACGAGGGCAAGTTAATAAGTAAGTCACAAATGGCTGTAGAAAAATAACTAAATATGATAACAACTTGAAACCAGTTTATTTTTATACATACATTGTCCCTTTATTTCTCAACATAATTTCCAGCAACATTGATGCACTTATCCCATCGTTTTATCAGTCCCGCCAAACCGGCTGCGTAGAACTGTGTTCTTTGTTGTCATTTACCTGCCATCCTTTTTCTACCCTGCTATGTACTGCTTTACGGGAAATCGCTAGGGGCTATGTCCACTGAAAACCCACCTTGGCGGGAGACATTTCGCAAGTGACGCCGAAGTTGAATGTGAAGTGAAAACGTGGTTTAGAAAACAGAGCACGCAGTTCTATGCAGCGGGTTTGGGAGGACTGATAAAACGATGGGATAAGTGCATCAATGTTGGTGAAAATTATGTTGAGAAATAAAGGGACAATGTATGTATAAAAATAAACTGGTTTCAAGTTGTTATCATATTTATTTATTTTTCTACAGCCTTTGTGACTTACTTATTAACTTGCCCTCGTACAAGACTTATAATGTCTGAATCCCAGACTAGAAGCAGTGTGTTCATTTTATTGCAGTTGAGTTTGTTGCTTCTCTCTCACAACTCCAACTGAGTGTGATAGAGGAATTTGTGTGGCCCCGTGAAGCCAAGAGGTTATTCCACATTGCTGGTGGGGTACGCCACATCGAAAAGATGACAGTTTTGGGACTAGACTAAGAGAGACATAAATTTGCTGACTTGCAGATAGACTGAGGGCATGTAAATGAGTGGAGAACATTCTATGAGAGACAGTCGTGCTGTCATCACATTTAGACAGGTCAGGTCAACCAGTAAGGAAGAGGCCAAGAGAGGCTTAAACTTCCTGTGTCACATGTAACTGAGATCAAGTCAGTAAGCAAGGAACAGACTAATAGAGACACACATTTGCTGTCTGACATGTAGGCTGAGATCAAGTTAATAAAAAAGTCGCTTAAAGTCGAAAGGGTCGACTTCATTGCACCAGGTTTTTATCCCATATGGCTCGGTCTCTTTCCACAGCGCGGAAAGCGTCGCACAAAGCACAAACTCCGTAGCTTCAGCGATGACCCACAGGAGTCTCCGAAAAAATTCACTCGTGAACCGAAGGACATGGCCTGGAATCAAACCCACAACCTTCGGAACCCGAGTCAAACGGCTTGACCACTTTACCACGGAGACTCCCGATCAAGTTAATAAGTAAGGAACAGACTAATAGAGGCATAAACTTGCTGTCTAATGTTAGACTGAGATTAGGTCAAGGAGTAAGGATCAAACTTGCTGTCTAATGTTAGACTGAGATTAGATCAATAAGCAAGGAACAGACTAATAGAGACACAAACTTGCTGTCTAATGTTAGACTGAGATTAGATCAATAAGCAAGGAACAGACTAATAGAGACACAAACTTGCTGTCTAATGTTAGACTGAGATTACATCAATAAGCAAGGAACAGACTAATAGAGACACAAACTTGCTGTCTAATGTTAGGCTGAGATTAGATCAATAAGCAAGGAACAGACTAATAGAAACACACACTAGCTGTCTAATGTTAGACTGAGATTAGATCAATAAGCAAGGAGCAGACTAATAGAGACACAAACTTGCTGTCTAATGTTAGACTGAGATTAGATCAATAAGCAAGGAACAGACTAATAGAGACACGAACTTGCTGTCTAATGTTAGGCTGAGATTAGATCAATAAGCAAGGAACAGACTAATAGAAACACACACTTGCTGTCTAATGTTAGACTGAGATTAGATCAATAAGCAAGGAGCAGACTAATAGAGGCACAAACTTGCTGTCTAATGTTAGGCTGAGATGAGATCAATAAGCTAGGAACAGACTAATAGAAACGCACACTTGCTGTCTAATGTTAGACTGAGATTAGATCAATAAGCAAGGAACAGACTAATAGAAACACACATTTGCTGTCTGACATGTAGGCTGAGATCAAGTTAATAAGCAAGAAACAGACTAATAGAGACACAAACTTGCTGTCTAATGTTAGACTGAGATTAGATCAAGGAGTAGGGATTAAACTTGCTGTCTAATGTTAGATGGAGTTTAGGTCAAGGAGTAGGGATCAAACTTGCTGTCTAATGTTAGATGGAGATTAGGTCAAGGAGTAGGTATCAAATTTGCTGTCTAATGTAAGACTGAGATTAGGTCAAGGAGTAGGGATCAAACTTGCTGTCTAATGTTAGATGGAGATTAGGTCAAGGAGTAGGGATCAAACTTGCTGTCTAATGTTAGACTGAGATTAGGTCAAGGAGTAGGTATCAAATTTGCTGTCTAATGTAAGACTGAGATTAGGTCAAGGAGTAGGGATCAAACTTGCTGTCTAATATTAGATGGAGATTAGGTCAAGGAGTAGGGATCAAACTTGCTGTCTAATGTTAGACTGAGATTAGGTCAAGGAGTAGGGATCAAACTTGCTGTCTAATGTTAGACTGAGATTAGATCAAGGAGTAGGTATCAAATTTGCTGCCTAATGTAAGACTGAGATTAGGTCAAGGAGTAGGGATCAAACTTGCTGTCTAATGTTAGATGGAGATTAGGTCAAGGAGTAGGGATCAAACTTACTGTCTAATGTTAGATGGAGAGTAGATCAAGGAGTAGGGATCAAACTTGCTGTCTCACATGTAGACTGAGAATAGGTCAAGGAGTAAGTAACAGACTAAGAAAGACACAGATTTGCTGCCTCACAGATAGAATGAACATAGTGAAAATGTAGAAAATACACAACTCAACAGAACTGTCTGCTAAAATTGGATGACGGGCCCAAACAGTTCAAGAGAATGAATTGTTTAGTGATGAATGTGTTGGTTTCTTGTGCAGATACTGCACCCAGATACTGGACAAAGATATAGATCAGTGCTGTTCTTCCTTGCTGCAGGATCTGGTCAAGTTTCAGGACAGGATGTACCACAAGGATCCTGTCAAGGTTATTTGCTGAAATGTCTTGTTTGTTTTGCTTTAATGAAATGCAGTGTTTCTGTAAAATATTTTATAAAGTTCATTCTGTTTAGTGATATGTCATCACCATCATGTGCCATGCCATCTGATGTAGGCATTCAAACATCTTCACCGATCTCAATCTTCGGAGTTCTGTATCAATTCTGTTGGTGATATTCCTCCATTCTCTTGTCTCTGTCCAGCATCATTTCTCTTGGTTTGTCTCTGCTGATCTTTCCAGTTGCCACAATGTTTCCCAATAAAGCTGACTGGTGCAACATGGGAAGCAGAGGAGAAAGTCCCCATGAATCTGTATACAGGACAAGTAAGACCAGTCCTTGAATACAGTATTGCGGCTTTTGGTAAAACTTTAACAAAATAAATGGAGCAAAACTTCAAGGAATACAGGTAATTACTGGAGGCATGAAGATGACGCCCATTGGTGAAATGGAAATAAATCACATTTGTACAACCAATGCAGGATAGAAGCAATACAGGCCCAGAAACAAACAATATAATTTTGAATAGACCACACCATTATCATAGGTTGAATGGTCTTGGAAGTGGAAGATTAAGCTGAAACATCTTTATAGAATCTGCAAAAAGAAAGATTGGAACAGATCCTCTACTTAACCCTTTACCGGGCAGTCGCTTGTCTGTTGTTTAGCCCTGAACGGGCAAGATTTTTTCAGGTTCGGTAAAATTTCGGGTTGCGTTAGTAAAAACATCACAAATAAGGTGTTAGACAACCGATTTTAGTTAAACAAACAACACAATAAAGGGAAAAGCATGCTGAATATGTTACTCACATGATTGTTGCCGGTTATCCATATATGAACACAGATATTTATGAAATACAGTTATTGTTTGTGATTTTCAGTCATCTATACGGCAATTTACAAACACATTTGCAGAATCATAATCACTTTCGTTTAAAGTCCGACTCACGACTGCTAATGCAAAGTAATGCTTTTCACTGATATCTAGCTCCGATTAGTAGTCAAATTCGTGCCCTTTAATGTCACTTAAATTGAACCTAGCGAAATCTCGGCTATCACTTGAAGAATCGCCGAAATCCATTTTGAAAAACTAAGCGTAAAAACCCCGAAAACTATTAAAAAAAAAAATCCGTTCAATTTCATAGTAGGTGCTTGCAAATGGCGGCCACGATGTCAGGCTATCAGCGAAAGTAGCCGTCGGAAGTATCGGAAAGCCGAGAGATCACGTTTTTACAATGCATAATAGTATCAGGCGCGTTCAAGCGGTCTGCCCGTTTAAGCGTTTATTTCGGACGGAAATGGACGTTCAACCCGGTAAAGGGTTAACATATCAACAGCCAAACCCATCTACAATGCATTCAGGTTCCAGCTTGGAGACTGCAGTGCCTGCCTGAGATGATAGAAAACATTCCTTTTATTGAGAAGAAGTTCATTTAGAATGAGACAGAAAAAAAGACACAACCCCAAACAACATGATCGTCATGTGCATTGCAGAATAGCGAAGGTGTTCATGTATTCTCACAGAACTTGATTCTTGGTGCTGTTCTCCATGCCACCATCTGTCACAGCGGGGGGGGATTCAGACTCTGCTGGGATCCCAGTGATGTCTGAATGAAAATATTAGATACTAGCTGACCCGGCTCGGCTTCGACCAGCCCCTGGCAGGGATCTATCTATCTATCTGTCTGTCTGTCTGTCTGCCTGCTTGTCTGTCTGTCTGTCTGTCTGACCCGGCCCGGCTTCGCCCTGCTCCTGGTGGGGAGCATCTCATTTAATTCATATAAGTAGTCATATAAGCTCCCGTTCCCGTTCCCGACTGTCTGTCTGTCTGACCCGGCCCGGCCCGGCTTCACCCAGTCCCTGGTGGGGAGCATCTCATTTAATTCATATAAGTAGTCATATAAGCTCCCGTTCCTGACTATCTGTCTGTCTGTCTATCTGTCTGTCTGACCCGCCCGACTTTCGCCCAGGCCCTGGTGGGGAGCATCTCATTTAATTCGTATAAGTAGTCATATAAGCTTCCGTTCCTGACTATCTGTCTGTCTGTCTGTCTGACCCGGCCCGGCTTCGCCCAGCCTCTGGTGGGGAGCATCTCATTTAATTCATATAAGTAGTCATATAAGCTCCCGTTCCCGACTATCTGTCTGTCTGTCTATCTATCTGACCCGGCGCGGCTTCGCCCAGCTCCTGGCGGGGAGCGTCTCATTAAATTCATATAACAAAAAAAATTAACTTAAGAATGTCCTTCCACACACCATCCATTATTTTTAATGAAAACTGTTTTTAATCACCTACATGACTGTAGATAACTTCTTTAAACATAAAAAGATGAGTTAGAAAATTTTCATTATTTAAATAGATGCATTATTTTTATGAAAACTTTGAAAATGCCTTAAAGATTATATCATTATTTATTATAACTCATATGCCTGTAAATAACTGTAGACGAAGAGTTTATAAATCTTTGAAAACAATGCAACAATCTATATATAAAATATATAGTAATGCTATTAAAAGTTATGCCCCTTGAAATAACTTTTCTTAAGTTAAGTCCCCTCGCTATATATAAATGATAATGTAAATTTAAATATTAAATTTTAGTAAGTAAATAGCTGATTGTACACGAACAAACTATGACAGTTGGCTGCATGGGAATGAAAAGAATACATGTAGAAAATTTCATCTCAATCGGATGGACCGTTATCAAATACATCCCTACTTACATACATACATCGTCTTTTATATATTGATTGATTGATTGATTTAGGAACCGACATCACGTCTTTTATATATATATATATATATAGATAACTGCCCAAGGGACTCAGAAACAGCCCAGAATTGGCTTGTTAAGTTATTTAGAAATAGGCTGAATGGAGTAGGAGTTAGGGAAAATAGCTATCTGACAGTGTATGTTGACAAAGTAACTTCATTCATCATGTGCCCTGCTGATTAAGTGTGGGTGGTCATGTTTCGTCATCTCACTCAATCACCAGAGTCGTGGATCAGCTCAGTGTCCTTGTCTCGACCATACCACATAGTCAAGCCATATAGATATTTACTTCTCTGCTTCCCCTTGTTCTCTTCCTCTCGATCTTACCAGTTGTCATCAAGACAAAACAACTAGACAGACAGTGATCTGGTATATTTTATGTGATCTTTTTCTGAAATATTACACATAAAACATCTAAGCAGATATTGAGAAAAAAATACCACACTATGTTATGAGTGATAACTATGCAGAGATGATTGTTAATTTATATCTTTTTTGTATCAAAGAAATGATAATTTAGTTTCATAGCATGATGGCGATGATGTTTTTGTTATTCATTACTGTCATTATGATTCATTATTGTCATTATTCATTACTCCCCAAAATTACGTGATGGGATGATGGTATTTCACTTGAGATGAGCGATGGATTATGAGTCAAATTTCACAAATGCTTTGTGATAACATACATGAAAAACAAGCATGTGAACACGGCTTATAGAAAACATAAAGAGAAACATACAGCTCGCTTCGCAGATGCAAAATTAATTGTTGTTTGTCCATCAAGAATGATGATGACCATTCATTTTATCCAGTGGGGTTGAAAGTATGGAGCCGTGAGTTCCAAGATGGCTGATAAGGCCTATTTTGAATCGAAATGTTCTTTGACAATGTGGACAAAGAATGCTTGACGTTTCTGGAGGAGGATTTTCTGCAGTGGTTTTTCTGTTCTGTCTTTTCTTCACAGCTCTTGCAGTCCTGGTTGCCTCACAAGTGACTGCACCCTGGCGTAATGATGCACGCCACGAATTTCGGTCTCTGGCTGCAGTCTCCCAGGTGTCATGATTAATTCCAAAAGCATTTATTGAGATGTTCAGAGTGTCTTTAAAGCGTTTCCTCTGGCCGCCTTGGGAGCGTTTACCACAACGCAACTCGCCGTAAAAAATTCGTTTAGGGAGCCTGTGATCTGGCATGCGAGTCAAGTGACCAGCCCAGCGAATCTGATTCTTCATTAGTAGAGTGTGGATACTGGGCATGGACGCTCTTTCTAGGACTTCAGTGTCTGGGATCTTGTCTTGCCATTTAATCTTCAGTAACTTCCTAAGGCAGACTGTGTGGAAGTGGTTTAATTTCCTAGCGTGTCGCTGATAAACAGTCCAGGTTTCACAAGCATATAGCAGTGTGGATAATACAACTGCTTTGTAGACTTTCAGCTTTGTTTGCAGGCTTATTCCATTTCTGTCCCATACATTCTTGTACAGTCTGCCAAAGGCCGCGCTGGCCTTGGAGATTCTTGCATTCACTTCATCATCAATTGTGGCAGCTTGTGACACAGTGCTGCCAAGATAGGTGAATTTGTCCACAACACTTAGACTATGACCATTCACTTTGATATTCGGCACAGTGTGATTATTCCCTGGAGCTGGCTGGTACATAACTACAGTCTTCTCCAAATTGATATTGAGCCCAAAGTTGGCACAGGCATGTGAGAAAGCTGAAACATTATGTTGCATGTCCGCCTCTGAGTTGGCGTATAGAGCGCAATCATCAGCAAACAGGAGCTCTCTGACGGTGTCGCTGTCAATTTTGGTTTTAGCTTTCAGCCTTCTGAGATTGAATAACTTTCCATCCATGCGGTAGTTGATGTCTATTCCAATGTCGTTGTTCTTGAAGGCTTTCGTCTACATAGCTGAAAACATGAGGCCGAACAGTGTTGGTGCCAGGACACATTCTTGTTTCACTCCATTGGTGACAGGAAAGGGCTCAGACAGTTCACCATTTTCCTGTACTCTTGCCTGCATGCCATCATGAAATAGCCGCACTATTTGGACAAACCTTCGTGGACAGCCAAGTTAATTATCTCCATACTGAAAACAAAAACATGAGACAGATTAGCAGACCTTAAGAGCAGCACTACATGGACTATGTCAGAAACCCCAAAGAGTTGTAATACAATGGATTCTGTCACATTAACATGTATGTTATTGGGATGCAGCAGTACTTCTCTTTTCATTAGGCTTGAGCGTATTCTTATACCTTCATCATTAAGCATCAGCGTAATCATAAAAGCTAGATGGTGCTGCCACTGAATGACACACTTGCAGAACTACTGACCATTTTCCACTTCTTCATATGAGTTTGTAACTGATTGACTGACCGTCTCTCGTACATTTCACAAATCTGCAGGCAAAATCCAAGAGAAGACTAGTATTGGGTCTACGAGAGGTGACCAAACACCTGAAACTGAAGAAAATTAAATGTGTAGTGATCTCCCCTAATTTAGAGAAAATTCAGTCCAAAGGTAAGTCTTATGCTAGTTCCCAGCAGTGCTAACTGTATGTCCTACCATGTAAGATACACCATATGTTTAAGAAATGTTCTTCCCAAAATTTATTGCTTCCTAAATCCTGGCAGAATTTCTCAAAACCTTCCTAACCAATGTTTGCTCAACAGACCCAGTTAGCACTGGAGCATTATGCTTCCTGTAATGTCTTTGATGCAACACAGGTTATATTTTGTTTAAAAGCGGAAACAGTTTCTTGTCATGATATAGAGAAATAAATCACATTAGATACTTGTACGAGTGAAACCACACTATCTTTTATTTGGATGAGTTCTGCGATTTATTCAAGGCTTATGTATTTCCCATTAGTTTGTATTTCTGCAAGCATCTTTATTATGTTGACATGTCTTACCCTATTGAAAGCTTTTGTATATTCAATGAAGTTAAACATCTGAAAAAAAACATGCTTATGCTTTTTGTTATGCAATTTTGCTGTACCATTTTCATATTTGCACTCCAGTTTTGTTTTATAGTGTGTGTGTGTTTTGTGTTTGAACTAAGAAGTTTCTTTTACATTGACATGGCCCAGATGTGTATTAGTTACTTCAGTACAGGATCATAACATGCCTTATGTTCACCTACCCCATTTGTTCACCTCCCCATTTGTTCACCTACCCCATTTGTTCACCTATCCAATTTGTTCACCTACCCCATTTGTTGACCAACACCATTTAGTGATCTACCCCATTTATTGATCTATTTCTTTAAGTTCAATTAAGGATATTCCCTTTGTTTTTACAGTCAACATTTATTGTTTATTTTTAAAATTTGGAATTCATTCATTCATTCATTCAGTAGCATGTCCTCTGCAGAACCTCGCTCCCATAACAACCTTCTGGAAAACTTCTCGATTATAAGCAAGATGTCCCACGTTCAATACACCCATCTGGAGATCATGCACCACAGTTATGTTTACTGTCTCTGCAATGTTGCCAGTTTGGTTAACAGAACATACACATCAACAAATACACTCTATCTGTGTTATTCATCAATCATTTTCATTGTTATGGCAACTTATAATAGTTTCATTTTCTTTTTCAGAACAATATTTTATGATGTGATACTTGACTTTGCTTGGACCTTGTTATTTCTTGGCTTGTGTCCATGTGACACTGTCTTTGACCTTGTTATTTCATGACTTGTATGCATATGACAGTCTTGGACCTTGTTATTTCATGACTTGTATGTATTTGACAGTCTTGGACCTTGTTATTTCATGACTTGTATGTATTTGACAGTCTTAGACCTTGTTATTTCATGACTTGTATGTATTTGACAGTCTTTGACCTTGTTATTTCATGACTTGTATGTATTTGACAGTCTTTGACCTTGTTATTTCATGACGTGTATGCATTTGACGCTGTCTTGGACCTTGTTATTTCATGACTTGTATGCATTTGACGCTGTCTTGGACCTTGTTATTTCATGACTTGTATGCATTTGACACTGTCTTAGCCTTCGTTATTTCATGACTTGTATGCATTTGACACTGTCTTGGACCTTGTTATTTCATGACTTGTATGCATTTGACACTGTCTTGGACCTTGTTATTTCATGACTTGTATGCATTTGACATTGCTTAGACTTCATTATTTCATGACTTGTATGCATTTGACACTGTCTTGGACCTTGTTATTTCATGACTTGTATGCATTTGACACTGTCTTGGACCTTGTTATTTCATGACTTGTATGCATTTGACACTGTCTTGGACCTTGTTATTTCATGACGTGTATGCATTTGACGCTGTCTTGGACCTTGTTATTTCATGACTTGTATGCATTTGACACTGTCTTTGACCTTGTTATTTCATGACTTGTATGTATTTGACAGTCTTTGACCTTGTTATTTCATGACTTGTATGTATTTGACAGTCTTTGACCTTGTTATTTCATGACGTGTATGCATTTGATGCTGTCTTGGACTTCGTTATTTCATGACTTGTATGCATTTGACGCTGTCTTGGACCTTGTTATTTCATGACTTGTATGCATTTGACACTTTGGCCTTGTTTTTTATGACTTGTTATTTGACCTGTCTTGGGCTTTTATTTCATGACTTGTATGCATTTGACACGTCTTGGGCCCTTGTTATTTATGACTTGTAGCTTTTGTCTTAGGTTGTTATTTCATGATTTTATGCATTTGACGGTCTTGGACCCTTGTTTTTTGATGGTTTGACTGTCTTGGCCCTTTTTATTTCATGATTGTATGCATTTGACACTTTTCCTTTTATTTCATGACGTTTTTTGGCGTGTTTGACCTTGTTTTTTTTTATGACTTGTATGCTTGGCATTTTTACCTTTTATTTCATGTTTATGCTTTAAATTCTTCTTTTTATGCTTGTATGCATTTGACCCTTTGGACCTGTTATTTTGACTGTATTGTTTTTATTGTTTTTAATTTTTTTCATTGAACTGTCTTTCCTTTTACTTTTTTTTTGATTTTGCTTTTAATTTTGACTTGTTTTTTGACGTTTGCCCTTTTTTTATCTTGGTTTTTCCATTATTTCATGTTGTATGCTTTTACCTGTCTTGGCCTTTTTTTATGACTTGTAATTTTTACCTCTTGGCCCTTTTATTTCATACTTTTATTTTGACCTTTGCTTGGTTTTTTTGTTATTTCAATTTTGCCTTTGAATTTCTTGGGCCTTGTTATTTGACTGTCTTTGGAAATTTTATTTTTTTTTATGTTAGCATTTCATTCTTGGTTTATTTTTGGCTTTGACCTTCTTGGCCTTGTTTTTTTTCATGACTTGATTTTTTTCATTTTGATCATATTTATATTTTTACCCTGTCTTGGCCTTGTTATTTCATGACTTGATGCATTTGACCTTTTGACCCTTTTTTTTCATGCTTTATGCATTTAACGTCTTGGACCTTGTTTTTCATGGTGTTCATTTGACGCTGTCTTGGGCCTGTTTTTCATACTTGTATGCATTTGATTCTTGGACCTTTTATTTTGACTTTTTGCATTTGAACGTCTTGGCCTTTTTATTCATGACTTGTTCTTTAAAATTTTGGACCTTGTTTTTTGATTTTCATTTCCTTTTGTTTGTTTTTTCTTGTTTTTTCCGTCTTGGCCCTTTTATTTGGTTTATGTTTTACGTTCTTGGACCTTGTTATTTTTTGTTATTTGACACTGGTTTGACCTTTTTTTTGCTTGTTGATTTGCAGTTCTTTGAACTCTTTTTCATGACTTGTTGATTTGACCGTTTGGGCCTTGTTATTTCATGACTTGTATGCTTTGACAGTTTTCCTTTTTATTTCTGCTTGTTGCATTTACCTGTTTGGACCTTTTATTTCATGACTTGTATGCATTTGACCTTTTGGCCTTGTTATTCATGACTTATGCATTTGACCTGTCTTTGCCTTGTTATCAGACTTTATGCATTTGACCTGTCTTGGACCTTGTTTTTTACTTGTTTTTGACATTCTTATTTTATTTTAGTATGATTTGAAATTTTGGCTTTTATTTCATGCTTGTATTTGAATTTTGGTTGTTTTCATGTTTTATGCATTTAACTTTGGACCTTGTTATTTCATGATGTACATTTGATGTCTTGACCTTTTATTATGATTGTATGCATTTGACACTGTCTTGCCTTTTTTTACTGTATTTTTGGTTTTGGGCCTTGTTATTTTGATTGTTGATTGGCTTGGCTTTTATTTTACGGTTTTGCATTTGACTGTCTTGGACCTTTTTCATGACTTTTATGCATTTGACGCTGTCTTGGACCTTGTTATTTCATGACTTGTATGCATTTGACACTGTCTTGGACTTTTTTTTAAATTGATTTTGACACTGTCTTACCTTGTTTTTCATGACTTGTATGCATTTGACACGTCCCTTTGGGCCTTGTTATTTCATGACTGTATGCATTTGACTGTCTTGGGCCTTGTTATTTCATGACTTGTATGCATTTTCACTGTCTTGGACCTGTTATTTCTTTACTTGTATGCATTTTACACTGTCTTGGCCTTGTTATTTCATGACTTGTATGCATTTGACACAGTCTTAGACCTTGTTATTTCATGACTTGTATGCATTTGACAGTCTTAGACCTTGTTATTTCATGACTTGTATGCATTTGACAGTCTTAGACCTTGTTATTTCATGACTTGTATGCATGTGACACTGGTTGTTCCCAGGAGGCCTGGACGAGGCTCTCAACAACATCTTGAACATGTGCCGGGAGCAAAATGTTCCTTTTGTGTTTGCTCTGGGACGGCGAGCACTCGGCCGAGCATGTGCCAAGCTGGTGCCCGTCAGTGTCGTTGGCATATTCAATTATGAAGGATGCGAGGTCAGTTAACTAACTTGTTTTAATGATTTGTTAAAGTTCTTTATTTGTTGAACTGTGATGAAGATAATTATCCCTCAAACCAAATGGTGCTAACATTGCAGTATGGAGGTGCTTATATCAGTGTGTTCATAAAATAACAAATGAATAATCAATAAGGCCATATATATATATATATATATATATATATATATATATATATATATATATATATATATATATATATATATATATCATCATTGGCACCTTGCCGTCTTGACAGACGATAGTTTGTGCTTTAAAAAGGCATAACAACTTTTATCTATGGCGGTTGCGAATGTGACTAATAAGGCCAATTCGCACTGTAAATGTCCGTTCACAGTGGGTGCATGTGAATACGTGGTCATTTCCACCATCATGCACCATCTTACATCTCACACGCTTGGTGTGTGACTTATCTGCAATAATTTTCTCCTTATATATATATATATATATATATATATGTGTGTGTGTGTGTATATATATAGAGAGAGAGAGGCATGCACATGTGAGGGCAATTAATTAACAAGAATGTTTTCACAATAGTTAAAACCAGAAATGTGTACACATGCACCAATATCAATCAATCAATCATGTGCCATGCCGGAAAGCGTGGGCGGTCATGACTCGCCATTTCACTCGACCACCAGAGTCGTGAATCAGCTCAGTGTTCCTGTCTCGTCCATGCCATGTGGCCAAGCCATCCAGGTATTTTCCTCTCGGTCTTCCCCTTGGTCTGTTCCCTTCGATCTTGCCAGTTGTCACTAAGTTCTCCAGTCCATTTCCTCTCATAACATGTCCAAAAAATTTTGACTGTCTACATCTAATTTCTGTAATCAATTTACGATTGTCATTTGTCTCCTGTAGTACTTGGTCATTGGTTTTTCTGTCTGTCTATGGTATTCTTTGCATTTTCCTCAGAAACCACATTTCTGCAGCCATCAGATATTTTTCCGCTTGACTGCTCATTGTCCAAGTTTCACATCCATACAAGAGAACAGGCTCTATGTATCCCCTCAAAAACTCTTTTTCTCGTTTCAGTTGACATCTTTTTATTGGTCAGAATATTTTTCATCTTGCTAAAGGCTACTTTCACCATGGTGATTCTTGTTCTAATCTCTTCAAAATAGGCCTTATCAGCCATCTTAGAACCCACGGCTCCATACCTTCAACCCCACTGGATGAAATGAATGGTCATCATCATTCTTGATGGACAAACAACAACAACAATCTCTTCAAGGCATCTCCCATCAGATGTTATGACTGTTCCAAGATAATAGTACCAATTCACTTGTTGAAGAATATTCCCATTTACATGCATATTACATTGTGGTACTTCGTTCTTCCTAGTGACGACCATAATCTGTGTCTTCTTACAATTTAATTCCAACCCCAGTTGCTCACTGTGTACAACAACTGCGTCTACTAATTGTTGTAGATCCTGCGCATTGCTGCAATCAATACTGTATCATCTGCATATCTAATGTTATTGATGTTTCGTCCTCCAATGCTGATTCCATTTATATCTTCTACATTTCTGAAAATATTTTCACTGTATAGGGAAAAAAGATCTGGAGACATTACACATCCCTGCCTAACACCTGTCTTAATAGGCTGATAGACTCTTCTCTGACTTAAATAACTGTCTCCATACTGAGCCATCATGCTTCTTTAGATTCCACAAGGTTTTACACCCTCTGAACACCAAAAAAAATGCCTAGTTCTTCCACAGCAGTGAGTCAATAGTGGGGTAGCTATTTTGTAATCAGCTATTGCCGCTGTGCAAACTGTTCTATTCTCATGACCCCCTGTATGGAGTATTGCTTAAGAGCCAGTTTGTGTTCTGAAATAAGATTTTCCATACTTTTCCATGCTTGAGATAATATGCACTTTATAACAAAGTATGTGTTACTTAATGACTTTCCCTTGCGCATATTATATCTATATTTGTATTTACATGGGAAAACTTCATCTCCCTGAATGGCTTTTCTGTGTAAGTCTGCAATAACTGGGGCACCTACACCTGGCTGTTCTCTTGTTGATTTCTGTCCTGTAATTAAAATTTACACTGGATCCTTGTCCATGAATGATCAGATATACAAACTAATGTAATCTACCCTCCCAGTCTATCAGCAGTAGCATGAACAAACCTTTAGCTAATGGCTTCACAGTAATAACTGACCCCTTGACCATGAACCTTCTTCCTGCAGCCCAGTTCTCACGGCACATTTGTGTTTTGTTCTGTATAACTGATGCGCAGTATTTTTCTGTTGCATGATGTTATACATAGGTTATATTCCCTGACACAAGCGATGCCCAATCCTAGCAGACTACAACATGTACACAAAGCTGAAGCTGGGTTATATATATATATATAAAACTAATTCAGGATAATTCTTGCCCGGGTGATGTGATTATCTACATGGATGGTTCGGTGTTGAGAGGTAGGAGAAGTGCCTGGGGATTCTTAGCAAAAGCTAATGGTCGACGTTTGGTGCAGGATAGCCTGGCGTATGATGACACATCATCTAGCTTAAGAATGGAGGTGGAGGCAGTCAATTCAGCTTTCCGCTGGATGGAGAACACGATACATACACACATCGTGATTGTAACAGACTCAGAAAGCATGCTGAGGACATGCAGGCTTCGTGCAGAGTGGCTTGCTTCGCTTCGGAGGTCACGGGTGGCAAGCATCATCTGGATCTGTTCTCCGGGGCATGCTGGTGTGCTGGGGAATGAACAGGCAGGCAGACAGACTGGCTGGCTCGGCAAAACTTGGTGGAGTATTGATGCATGACAAGACAGACGTGGTTGCAGCCTTGTGGGAGCACATGTACACCTCGGAGGAGCAAATGGATCACCATAGTCTGGTAAGAATGAGGCAGCGAGGTGTGACGAGGGGATCTGGCCGATGCTCGACGCTCAGAGGAAAGGCAAGACGGACATATAATCAGATTGCTACTGGAATTATTAATATTGGAACTCTTTGCTGGCTGCTGAGGATGGGGACGGAGCGCTTATGGGAATGTCCCGAATGCTGTGATGTCGGTTCCTAAATCAATCAATCAATCAAATATATATATATATATAAAAGTGGGCAATCACCTAAGATAGGTCATATAACAATATATACAGTGTGTATTTTAATGACTGGGGTTTTTGAAAATATTGCTGTTCCAAATTTTGTATTTACCTTTTATGTTGCATGAACTCCACAGGGTGAATACAAATCTTGGAACGGCAATATTTTCAAAAACCCCACTTCTTCTTCTTCTTCTTCTTCTTCTTCTTCTTCTTCTTCTTCTTCTTCTTCTTCTTCTTCTTCTTCTTCTTCTTCTTCTTCTTCTTCTTCTTCTTCTTCTTCTTCTTCTTCCTCCTCTTCTTCTTCTTCTTCTTCTTCTTCTTCTTCTTCTTCTTCTTCTTCTTCTTCTTCAGCGTTCCGAGCCATTGAGGTTCTTTGCTGCAGATACAATCCGTCTCCATTCGTCTCTCTTGCCAGTCAAAAACCCCACAGTCATTAAAAATACACCCTGTATATAAACAGGCAACCGCCTCACACTGCAGATCACATACTACAACAGTGTACCAAGAACAAGTGAGAGAGGCCTATTCTGTGACTGAATTACACAACTCTAGATGTCACACTCTACACAAGCTTGCAGGATCTACAGAATACCATGCAGGAAATACAGTTTAGAAAA